>JAVJIX010000122.1:1057500-1087500 GCA_036785185.1 Paratrypauchen microcephalus | reverse complement strand
AATTTAGATAGACTTATTTCTTTGGGTCCCAGGAGGTAAAAAAAAAAAAAAATCCCTTCGTTTGTACCCATCTTTTACACGCAAACGGCGAATTCGCCTCTGAAAACGAATCTTTCTAAAAACTCCGGCTATAGTGGAGATTCTGGTAAATGGTAAAATCCAAAAAGCGCTTTACAACAAGGAACCCCTCACCCATTCACACACCAGTGTACACTTAATTAAAATGTGATTAATTAATTACAAATACTGTAATTTTTTTAATCGCCTGACAGCACTAATATATAGATATTCCTTTTGGTAACATCATGCACAAAAAGTTGAAAATCGTTCTCTCTTTCACAAACTCAGTCACTCATGTTGTGTATTCTATATTCTGTGCGGTGGCGTACGCTTCTAAAATACAAACTAAACAAAAGCGTAGACCAATTTGTGATTCATTAGCATTTCTACACTGATAATTACTGACTGTGGGAAATGAGGATTCTACTTTGTTTCCCTTCAGTGCACGCTCACATGGTACAACAACGGCATTGTTCGGTAACGAGGAGGAGTCGAACCCACAGCCTACTTTTGAACGGACGATACTCTGCCTCTTCTGTATCTGTAATAAGACCTGGATAAGACACTCCCCTTCTGGAGAGAATTCAAACTGCTTAAATAGGTCAGAATTTGTAGATTCTCCTGTATTTTTTTTACAACTTTTTAGAATTTTGAAATGGTGAAAAATTTGATCTTTAAATTCAGGCTCAAAACGCTTCTGTTTAGCTGCATACTGTATGCGTTAAAAGTCCCTCAGTCGTCCAGGTAGAATCCATGATAAAAGGAGAAGTTCAATTTGTCAACTGGACAAAGTTTGTTTGGTTGAAAACGTTTCGCCGCTCATCCGAGAGGCTTCGTCAGCTCTAATAAGAATACTGGTAAGACACTTGCTTATATCTTGCTGTAGGGAGGAGCTACCTAGCTAACTACTTTCCGGAACTATCTCATTGGTTTCCGTCTTTTGTTTCTCTGGCGTCTAGATAACGATGCCGTCGTGTAGGGATGAATAGGGATCGTTATCTAGACGCCAGAGTATTCTTATTAGAGCTGACGAAGCCTCTCGGATGAGCGGCGGAACGTTTTCAACCAAACAAACTTTGTCCAGTTGACAAATTGAACTTCTCCTTTTATCATGCATACTGTATGATTGAAAGTTTTTAATTCCACGCTCTTCTCTTCTTTTAATCACTGCGTGCACATGGACGAGTGTAATCCGATTGTAAACGGATTGGGATCGTATCGAATTCATGTGCACAGGCTAAGGATCATATAGGGATTGGTTTCCCGAATCCGATTGGAACTCCTGGCTTAGGCTGATAGTAATCCACTTGGTGCCGTCTTGTGAACATTATCAGATCAGATTGGCGTACTGCGCATGCGCGTGAATTTTCGCCAGGGATTTCACCCGGAAGTGGCAGGAGGCGCCTACGCCGTCATAAGTAGCGATTGTTGCCGGTAAAGTCAGACGAAATCATGGCTGCGATGAAAGAATGCACAACACGTACACCAATGCTGCTCTGTCAAACTCCTCGAGCGCCATCTTTGTATACCGCCACATAGTTTGTTGTGTTTTTATTGAGTAGCCAGCACCCGGAAGTAGTTGGACTACAGCGCCACATAGCGTAGCGGAGCCGGCCAGGTCGCTGACCATTATCCGATTACATGAGTTTCATGTGCACTTGGATCTAAGGACAGACCACCCGCCGAGTAACGGGATCGGATTTGGAGAAATGTTTAACGTAATTTTCGTTTTTATTTATGTTTCGATCTGTTTGTATTGCTTCATAATGTGCCACACACATTGTGAAGCAATAACATCTCCATGGAGACAAGCACCCTCCACTAAAAAGTTACACAGAGCAGCTTTAAGGTCCTGAGTTTGTGTGCAGATATAATGTGTAAACAGCTCTTGAGGTCAAAATAAGTCTGCTGTGTGCTGCCTGCATCTAATTATAAACTACTCTGTTTTATATTAAGGTGCATGTTAGCATGCTAGTTGTTTGTAGCTTTCCTGTGAATGTTTAAAGGTGATTATAAACTCATCACAGTGAGTAATTAGAATGCTCTGAATGATTAACGTAAGTGAGAAATAACTTTGGACCACTACAAACTGTTTCAAATGAACTAGTTCTGTTTTTCACGTTTTAAGTCCATAACAGCACGAGTGAGGGATTACGCAGATGTAATTCCACGTGGTAATACGAGAACGTTACTTTATACTGAAAATCACATTCTTTTAGACAATAGAATGTTTTTCAAAGCTCAAAGTTCAAAGTCTTTATTGTCAAAAACCATATGTACAGGTTGCACACACAGGTTTGAAATTGCAGCGCCCCCTAGGCCCACAGTGAACATAAAACATCTGATAAACAAGACAATAAACAGCATGACTAAAACATCACATATACCCGTAGCAAAAGTACAGTAAACTTGTATTTAATACAAATAAGTAAAACACACAATGTGGCTCAAAAAAAGCTCAAATGGTGTCATTTAAGCAGCAATGTCAGTGTAATTTAAGTGTAATTTAAGCAGCAGTGTCAGTGTCATTCAAGTTTCATTTAAGCAGCAATGTCAGTGCCATTTAAGTTTCATTCAAGCAACAGTGTCAGTGTCATTTAAAGTTTCATTTAAGCAGCAGTGTCAGTGTAATTTAAAGTTTCATTTAAGCAGCAGTGTCAGTGTCATTTAAGTTTCATTTAAGCAGCAGTGTCAGTGTAATTTAAGGGTAATTTAAGCAGCAGTGTCAGTGCAATGTAAGTGTAATTTAAGCAGCAGTGTCAGTGCCATTCAAGTTTCATTTAAGCAGCAGTGTCAGTGCCATTTAAAGGTTCATTTAAGCAACAGTGTCAGTGTCATTTAAATTTCATTTAAGCAGCAGTGTCAGTGTCATTTAAAGGTTCATTTAAGCAACAGTGTCAGTGTCATTTAAATTTCATTTAAGCAGCAGTGTCAGTGCCATTTAAGTGTCATTTAAGCAGCAATGTCCGTGTCATTCAAGTTTCATTTAAGCAGCAGTGTCAGTGCCATTTAAGTTTCATTTAAGCAGCACTGTCAGTGCAATTTAAGCAGCAGTGTCAGTGTCATTTAAAGTTTAATTTAAGCAGCAGTGCTAGTGTCATTTAAGTGTCATTGAAGCAGTAGTGTCAGTGACATTTAAGCAGCAGTGTCAGTGTCATTTAAGTGTCATTTAAGCAGCAGTGTCATTGGGGGATGGAGGGCAGGGAGAGAGTTCAGCATCCTGACAGCTTGGTATCATCTTGGTACCAGAATCAGTATTGAGTAAGTATTCCTTATATCGAAATTGAGTTTGAAATGTTCGTATCGTGACAACACAAGTCCATAAGTGGATAAGTTAATATGATTAATTTAGACTCAGTAGCTGGACCACGCCTCAACCTCCTCACCAGTCAACCTCAGCTCATCTTGACCACGCCTTCAGTTACCCAGAAGCTCCATTTATACAGCCTGTTGTATATTGCGTGTTCTTATCAAGAGACGACCAAGATTCAAAAAGGTTCAAATTTACCAAAAGTTTAATTCACCAACAATATTTCTAATACAGAGCTCTGGGTCCAAATTTCTGCCCTGGTGCGACTTAACCAGCGCGTACAAAAAAGTGTTTGGAGATATTTTGGAGATATCCCCCAACTTGTACCTGCCCACATCACATTCCAAAGAACAACCACCCTGCACCCTGCACCCTGGTGCAGAAAACATTCATATGCTCCAGTGTTCATTCGAATAATATACAAATACATGTTTATATGTTGTATGATATATAAATATGATTAAGTATATGCATGCACTATGGTCACGAGCTCTGGGTAATGACCGAAAGGACGAGATCGTGGATACAAGCGGCCGAAATGAGTTTCCTCCGCAGAGTGGCTGGGCGCTTTCTTAGCGATAGGGTGAGGAGCTTAGTCACACAGGAGGAGCTCGGAGTAGAGCCGCTGCTCCTCCACGTCGAGAGGAGCAGCTGAGGTGGCTCGGGCATCTGTTCCGGACGCCTCCTGGACGCCTCCCTCGGGAGGTGTTCCGGGCATGTCCCATCGGGAGGAGGCCCCGGTGAAGACCCAGGACACGCTGGAGGGACTATGTCTCTCGGCTGGCCTGGGAACACTTTGGGGTCCCCCCGGAGGAGCTGGAGGAAGTGTCCAGGGTGAAGGAAGTCTGGGAGTCCCTGCTTAGACTGTTGCCCCCATGTCCCGGCCCCGGACAAGAGGAAGAAAATGGATGGATGAATGGATGCATGCACTTAAAATTTATTAATTCAACATTTCTTCAAGCCCATCCCGACAACACCGTCCATGTCAGCTCTCTCGACCCCTTCCTCCCATCCCTCGTCCATCCTTCAGCCTGAAGACATCACCTTTAAGGAGGGGGGAAGGTTCCGAATCAGCTGGGTGACCATTTTGGATTGGAGTCGGAGCCCCCACCCTGAGTCTCCCCTCAGACATCACATCTACCCACCGTCGCTCGTCAATAAATATCATATTTCATTGTCGTGGCGTGGTCCTTGCTAGTGAATCAGCATGTAAATAGTCACAGATCTCTATATTGTTGCTCGTGCATTTAAATTGTGACTCCTCAGACACAAACGGCGTTTTTGCGCGTTTGTTCTCATTGTTATTTCACACACACAGATCCGGATTCTCACAGTCACGGCTGTCGTCTCATTACACTCCAGAGCTGCAGCTGCGCCACGGAAACAAAAGCCGGGATTTCAGATAAGTGAGTCAGATGGAAAGGTGTGCTGTGTCACTTTTCACCGGTTTGTCTCCGTGGAGATGTTCGCGCTCTGGCTGGATTGTTCCACAGTACGGCATTAAAGGAGCTGTATGTACTGCGCTCTCACGGCTTAAAAAAGTGTCCTACTGAAGCTGAAACTGTGTCTCCAGAGCCTTAACTTGCAGGTAGAGACACTTTCAAGTTGGTTTGTCTCATTCTCAGTGTCGATACTTCGCAGCTGGTGTCATCAACAATCCCAACAGGAGGCACTGCTCTGTCTGAAGCGCTGTTTGTGATAAAGAATGGAAAAAGACCAGAACTCAGGTGAGGTTAACAGGTTTATTGTACAGATGGAAATGGAAATGGGCAAAAGGGTCTAACGGAGGCAGGCGGGCACTAGGCAGGGTGGTCCAGACGAACACGAGCCACGAGAAGAACAAGGGAGTCGAGAGAGAAGATCAGCGATGTTACGGTCTGTGTCGAGTAATCAGCAAAAATCCAGGCGAAGTGTGGTTCGGAGTGCGGTTTGACGATGTAAGCGATGACTTTCGAACCTTCCTGAAGTACCGTACCACGTGACTGATTCGTTTGCTGGTTTGAAACGGAAGGAACAGCGAAACGCAATGGAGTCGACCCGTACATCTTGTGTTTGGTTTGGTTGGTGAGTATCTGCGAGTGTTGAAAAGATGGAACCAGTGAAAAAAAGGAAGTTTTCCCCTGTTTGGGAGGATTTTGACTTGATCTTTGTCTTGAATCGTCTTGAACCAAAACACCAAATTACAACAAAAACAACTGGTCCATCATGTCCAGTGTTTTTTTTAAGTTGTTTTATTAAGAATCTCCCTCCTTCTCTCCTCTCGTCTCCTCCACTGTGTGCTCTCTCCACCCTTTTCTCTCTCTCCCTCTCCTCTCGTCTTCTGTATACTCCTCTCTCCCTCCTTCTCTCTCCCTCCTCTCTCTCTCCCTCCCTCCCTCTCTCCCTCCCTTTCTCCTATCGTCCTCTGTATAATCTCTCCCTCCTTCTCTCTCTCCTTCTCTCTCCCCTTCCTTCTCTCTCCCTCCTTCTCTCCCTCCCTCTCTCCTCTCATCCTCTATATACTCTCTCCTTCCTTCTTTCTCCCTCCTTCTCTCTCCCTCCTTCTCTCTTCCTTCTCTCTCCCCTTCCTTCTCTCTCCCTCCTTCTCTCCCTCCCTCTCTCCTCTCATCCTCTGTATACTCTCTTCTTCCTTCTTTCTCCCTCCTTCTCTCTCCCTCTCTCCCTCCCTCCCTTCTTCTCCCTCCCTCCTTCCCTCTTTCTCTCTCCCTCCCTCTCATCTTCTGTATACTCTCTCCTTCCTTACTTCTCCCTCCTTCTCTCTCTCCCTCCTTCCCTCCTCTCCTCTCGTTCTCTGTATACTCTCTCCTTCCTTCCTTCTCCCTCCTTCCCTCCTCTCCTCTCGTCCTCTGTATACTCTCTCTCCCTCCGTCTCCCTCTCTCCCTCCCTCCTTCTCTCTCCCTCTTTCTCCCTCCCTCTCTCTCTCTGCCCTCCCTCTCTCCTCCCTCCCTCCCTACCTCCTTCTCTCTCCCTCCCTCTCTCCCTCCCTCTCTTCTCTTGTCTCATCCTCCCTCCCTCCGTCTCCCTCCCTCTCTCTCCTCCCTCCCTCTCTCCTTCCCTCTCTCCTCTCATCTCGTCCTCCACACTGGGCCGTGGATCATGTTCAAAAACACTTTATTTAAATCTGTCTCCTTGTGTGGATCGCTCCATCACGCCCCTCTCCTTCTGCCTGACACGTCTCTCCTCCGTCATCCCCCTCTTTCCTCCCTCTTTCCTCCCTCCCTATTCACGCCCCCTTCTCTCTCTTTTTCCCTCTCTCTTTTATCTCCCTGTCTTGTTTCTTTCTCATCTCTTTTTTCCCCCTCAGCCCCTTCTCTCTTTGCGTCCTTATCTCCTCCTTCCCCCTCAAAATTCCTCTAGGTTCTAGATTCAGTGGTTGCCATGGTTACGGTTGGCTGCTCTTGTGGCTGGCTGGCACACTGAGCAGTTTTAAACTTTTTTTTTTTTTTAATTAATAATTTGATGTTTCACTGGCCACGTTTACGCGATAATTATTTTTAAGCAGAATAAACATTTACGTAATCGAGGAATAAATTAATTCTGCTTTAAAATCAGAATAAACCCCCCGCTCACCTCTGAGTTAACTTTAATTCCAAATCAACATTTTCATCAGGAATTAAGTGTTTGCATGGTCTTTTTTTCATCATCCTCTCTTCTCTCCCTCTCTCTCCCGTCCTCTCCTCCCTCTGTTTGTTCACTTTAACAGATGAAGTGAAGTTTTGTCCTCTCTTCTCTCTCTTTTCTTTCTCTCTCTCTCTCCCCTCTCTCTCTCTCTCTCCCCCCTCCTCTCTCTCTCTCTCTCCTCTCTCCCTCCTCTCTCACTCCCTCCTGTCTCTCTCTCTCCCCCTCCTCTCTCTCTCTCTCCCTCTCTCTCCTCTCTCTCTCTCTCTCTCTCTCTCTCTCTCTCTCCCTCCTCTCTCTCTCCTCTCTCCCTCCTCTCTCACTCCCTCCTGTCTCCCTCTCTCTCCCTCCTCTCTCTCTCTTCACCTCTGCTGTTCTCTCCTTTTCCCTCCTTCTCTCTTTCTTCTCTCTTCCTGCCCCTCTCCTCTCTCTCTCCCTCCTCTCTCTCTCCCCTCCTCTCTCTCTCACTCTCTCTCCTCCTCTCTCTCTCCTTCCTCTCTCTCTCTCTCCTCTCTCCCTCTCTCTCCCTCCTCTCTCTCTCCTCTCTCTCTCACTCCCTCCTCTCTCTCTTCACCTCTGCCATTCTCTCCTTTTCCCTCCTTCTCTCTTTCTTCACCTCTGCCCCTCTCTCCTCACTCTCTCCCTCCTCTCTCTCTCTCCTCTCTCTTTCTCCTCTCTCACTCCCTCCTCCCTCTCCCTCCCTCCCTCCCCTCTCTCGCTCTCTCTCTTTCTCCTCTCCCTCCTCTCTCCCTCCCTCCCCTCTCTCTCTCTTTCTCCTCCCCCCTCTCTCTCCCTCCCTCTCTCCCTCTCTCCCTCCCTCCTCTCTCTCTCTTTCTCTCTCTCTCCCTCCCTTTCTGTTCTATCCCTTTATCAGATGAAGTGTAGTTTCATTCTCTCTTCTCTCTCTCTCCCTCCTCTCTCTCTCCCTCCCTCCTCTCTCTCTCTCTCCCTCCATACATCTTTTTCTCCTCTCTCTGTTCATTCCTTTATCAGATGAAGTGTAGTTTTGTCCTCTCTTTTCCTCTCTCTCTCTCCTCCCTCTCTCTCTCTCCCTTTAGTAGATGAAGTGTATTTGTCCTCTCTCACTCCCTCTCTCTCTCTCCCTCCCTCCCTCCTCTCTCTCGCTCTCTCTCTTTCTCCTCTCCCTCTTCTCTCCCTCCCTCCCTCTCTCCCCTCTCTCCCTCCCTCCCTCCCTCCCTCCTCTCTCTCTCTTTTCTCTCTCTCCCTCCCTTTCTGTTCTATCCCTTTATCAGATGAAGTGTAGTTTCATCCTCTCTTCTCTCCTCTCCCTCCATCTTTTTCTCCTCTCTCTGTTCTTTCCCTTTAGCAGATGAAATGTAGTTTTGTCCTCTCTTCTCTCTTTTCTCTCTCTCTCTCTCTCTCTCTCTCTTCTTTCCCTCCGTTCGTTCCTTTATCAGATGAAGTGTAGTTTTGTCCTCTCTTTTCTCTCTCTCTTTTCTCTCTCTCCCTCTGTTCTTTCCTTTAGCAGATGACGTGTAGTTCTGTTTTCTCTTCTCTCTCTCTTCTCTCCTCCCTCTGTTCTTTCCTTTCACAGATGAAGTGTAGTTTTGTCCTCTCTTTTCTCTCTTTTCTCTCCTCCCTCTGTTCTTTCCTTTCACAGATGAAGTGTAGTTTTGTCCTTTCTTTTCTTTCTCTCTCCCTCCATCTTTCTCTCCTCCCTCTGTTCTTTCCTTTAGCAGATGAAGTGTAGTTTTGTCCTCTTTTCTCTCTCTTTTCTCTCCTCCCTCTGTTCTTTCCCTTTAGCAGATGAAATGTAGTTTTATCCTCTCTTCTCTCTCTTTTCTCTCCTCCCTCTGTTCTTTCCCTTTCACAGATGACGTGTAGTTTTGTCCTCTCTTCTCTCTTTTCTCTCCTCCCTCCGTTCTTTCCTTTAGCAGATGACGTGTAGTTCTGTCCTCTCTTCTCTCTCTCTTCTCTCCTCCCTCTGTTCTTTCCTTTCACAGATGACGTGTAGTTTTGTCCTCTCTTCTCTCTCTTTTCTCTCCTCCCTCCGTTCTTTCCCTTTAGCAGATGAAGTGTAGTTTTGTCCTCTCTTCTCTCTCTTTTCTTTCCTCCCTCCGTTCTTTCCCTTTCACAGATGACGTGTAGTTTTGTCCTCTTTTCTCTCTTTTCTCTCCTCCCTCTGTTCTTTCCCTTTAACAGATGAAGTGTAGTTTTGTCCTCTCTTCTCTCTCTTTTCTTTCCTCCCTCCGTTCTTTCCCTTTCACAGATGAAGTGTAGTTTTGTCCTCTCTTCGCGGTGACTAACCGATAAAGACCTCGGTAAATCTGCTCTCAGGAGATCTAATGCTTTACTGTGTTCGGGAGTGTGACATGGACATTATTAAAGCTGAACTGTGTAACTTTTCTGATGGAGGCTCTGCCAGCTCGTTGTCTCCGTGGTGATGTACTGCTTATCCACGGTATTGCTTTAAAGGGCCGACGTTCTGCTGTTTCTGATATGAAGTTTCCTCATCACAGACAGACCTGGAGTTGTGTTTTGTTTCTTTTGTTCTTCTCTCAAACAGAAAAACACCGTCACAGGAAGTGCTCCACTGTGTTTTTAAACTCCATACACCTTCAGTAGAATTATTTGGATAATTTCAGCCCTAGAATTGCCGATCTCTACTGAACTTAAGGTAGAAGGTGCTGGAATAGAGCATTTAGAGCTTTGGAAATGCACGTGTGGATGAGGTAACAACATTGAAACATGCAGGAAAAAAAACACAGGAAAATCCATTTACCTTCTATTTCCAGGGGGAGACATAGGAGACACCACTGGGCCAAGAAAGATCCAAATAAAACTTCTGCATTCTTCTTTACGTGATGCTACAGTCTGTGTCTTGTGGTTGATTTACACAGATTTTGGACCTTTCTCCTCCTGCATTGGTCATAGGGGAATAGCACCATCTGCATCCAACTTCTCCAGGACTGCATCCCAGGTCCTGGAGAGCTGATAGGCCCCTTCATCTGTGTTTACTGATCCCAATAAGCTCCTTAATCCAGGGCTTCTCAATTATTTTCTGTGAGCCCCCCCCTCCCTGCGCGCAGATTTATTAATACAATTTCCCTTGTGGATGAATAAAGTTTGTCTAAGTCTAATAGTATTATTTGTCTAGAACATTCTCCCATTTTCTGCATAACATTGTATCCTTTATTAACATTAAAAACAAAAAAAAGAAAGAAAGAAACTTCCAACAAAGACTGCACTGTCTTTTTGCACTGAGGACTCAAATATTAATGTGTTTTTAATGCAGATTTGCGCACATTTGTTTACGTTTTACAGAAACGAAACTTAAAATCACACGGCCCATTTGCATAAACTAAAAACGCTGGGAAAAAAAAGAAGCTTCTGTCGGACTAAAGGACACGACTCAGTGGGATATATGTGTTTTTCTGTTTTCTGAGGATGTTCTGCTGATGGTGAGTCTGTTCTGTATATCGCGTACAGTAATCCCTCGTTTATCGCGGGGGTTAGGTTCCAGAAATAACCCGCAATAAGAGAAATCCGTGAAGTAGGACAACTTTATATTTTACAATTATTCTACATGTTTTAAGGCTGTAAATGCCTCACCACACACATTATACGCTTTTCTCAGACTGGAATTAACATTTTCTCACATTTGTCTCTCATTTAAACACTCAAACTTTCATAGATTTTCAACAAAATGTATTAATAGTGACGCGTGGGGGGAGACACGGCTCCGGAAGCCCCACCGGACGCGCGAGGAGCACTGCCACGTCCTGGGACGTGACGCACCAACCCCTTGGAGAAGTGCGCGACACGTGCACCCCTCATCGTGGACAAATCTGTGACAGAGCAGCACAACCGGCGCGAGGCCACGCGTACACCGGGGCTGCGAGCACGAGATCGAACCGCGGCGCCCGGACTGCGTCCTCTCAGCCCGAGCCACAAACCAGCCGCACGAAACCAGCAAAGAGCAGCACGTGGTGGTTTAATCCTGGTTTAGACCTGGTCTAGTCCTGGTTTAGTCCAGGGCCAGTCCAGGTTTAGACCTGGTTTAGTTCTGGTCTAGACCTGGTTTAGTTCTGGTCTAGACCTGGTTTAGTTCTGGTCTAGACCTGGTTTAGTCCACGTTTAGTCCTGGTCTAGTCTCTTAGCCAATCAGGATGCAGAACACAATGTTACACTATAAAAAAAAGTTACACTATAAAAAAAAAAAAAAGGAAAAAAATAAATAAAACATGCTCCAGGTAAAGAAGTGAACTTTATTGATCTCACACTGGAGAAATTCTTCTCTGCATTTTAACCCATCCTATATATATATACATATATTAGGAGCAGTGGGCAGCACACACATTAGGGCGCCCGGGGACCATCTCCATGATCTTCTTGCTTCGGCTTGGTCAGGACCTAAGCTGGAGTACCTATGGTGCATGTTTTGGGTTGGTGGGGGAAACCGGAGTGCCCGGAGGAAACCCACCCAGACACGGGGAGAAACATGCAAACTCCCCGTGTCTGGGTGGGTTTCCTCCGGCTTAAGTCCTGACCAAACTGAAGCAAAAAGATCATGGAGATGGTCCCTGGGCGCAGGAATGTGTGCTGCCCACTGCTCCTAATATATATATATATATATATATATATATATATATATATATATATATATATATATATATAGAGAGAGAGAGAGAGAGAGAGAGAGAGAGAGAGAGAGAGAGAGAGAGAGAGAGAGAGAGAGAGAGAGAGAGAGAAGAATTTCTCCAGTGTGAGATCAATAAAGTCACTTCTTCTTCGACCCCCTGACAATGAGAGCGCCACTGCCAATTACTGTTGTCAATGTGCAATTACACTTAGTTCTAGTACAGTACGGCAAAAAAGCATGTTTCCCAGGGTCACAGCGTGCCCCCCAAAGGGGCCCGCCCCACTATTTGAGAAGCACTGCCTTAATCCAACATTTGTGTTTGTTGTCCTCCATCCAAATCTTGTACTGAACTTATACAAACACAGAACAGTATAAGAGCACATAGACGAGTATACGTCCATGGACCACTGTGGACCCAACAGGACCACTGAGGGATCACACAGATACAAGACCACATGGGAACAGACCAAAAAAGTACTACGATTTAAAGGGATAGTTTGGGTTTTTTGATGTGAATCTGTATGGCGTCCCCTTCAGCAGTGTCGTGCATTAACACTGACTTACCCCTGACAGTGTCCTCTGAGCCGAGTTCTGCCCCGGTTCTGGAGCTGACCAAAGTAGTTCCGGCAAGTTTGCGGGGACAGTTAATAAACCTTGTTTTTCTTTTCAAAACAATATTTGTCCAAAAAGTTATATATTTGCGCAGTAGTCGAGTTGTAAAATGAAACCAGGGGGGATGGTGAATTTTTTCTTTTTTTTAATGTGACACACACACACATTTACATTATATATATATATATATATATATATATATATATATATATATATATATATATATATATATATATATACACACACGCTTTTTTCCCCTTCTTTTTTCATTTATGTGACTATATATATATTTTCCAGCGGGGGGTGTGGGGGTCCTCCCCCAGAAAATTTTGCAGTTCTTAGATGCAATTTCCTGCATTCTAAGTCCATTTTAGGGTGACTTGCTAGACATGGCAAATCCTAAATCCCATGTGATTCATAGCTTGTATTCTCAGTTGCATGGCCTCCACAAGACAATACTATTTATCGGAAAGAAACAATAACCACTTAACTATGGACATCTAGAGATTATTATGTAAACAACAATGCAATAATACAATTGAGAAGACAAATTACTTCATACTCATAGTACTTAAAAAATACTAATAAATCTTTTTGTAATTATTGTCTATTAAAACCTCAGCAAACATTTCTGAATCTTCTCATGTGAAGTAAAGTCCATTTTTATTTCAAATGCAAGAACAAATTTAAAAACAGCATCTTCCAAATGTATTAATATAAAACATAAATGTAAACTGAGATTTTTTTTAACTTGAGGTAGCCAGACAGAAGAAAAAATGAGATAACTGTAGAAAGATGGACTAGTCAAAAGTAAGTCTATGCAGATGAAGACAATACAGACAAATATATACAGAGGTAGGTAGATAGCTCCAGTTGCAGCATGTTGCTGCGGACTGTCAGCTGTAGAAAACAGCAGCGGTCAAGTCAAGTCAGTTTTATTTCTATAGCACATTTACAGACAGACAAATACAGATTAGCCTTGATCAGTGACGGATTGGGATTTTTTTTAAAAACGCGAAAAACTGCAGCTACTTCCCGATGCGCATTAACCTCCCGGAGAAGTGTGTGCGCGGACACGGTGCACCTGCTCACCGTACCGGCGCGAGGCCGCGCGTCTCACCTGGGGCTTCGAGTATGAAACCTCGGGACCACGTCCACGGCTAACGACCGCGGCAATGCAAGATCTCCTTACTGCAGTAGCATTAGTCAAGGATTCCTCCGTTCAATAACGCAAATGTTCGCGTCGTTTAGATACTTCACTACCGAGCATCAACCGGTTTCATTTCAGCCTTTCAGTCTTGCTAGATAGAAAGTGTAAGCTAGACTCCAAACTAGCATTCATTATTAGCTATGTGTTGTTATCGCTATGTCGGTCCACAAATTAAATTAGCTTACATTGGTTGTATGCTCATAAAAAGCATGACTGATGACTCTTGACTTACCTTCTGAATCGTTGTTCCTTGCTATCTTAAAACAGAAGTTCCTTAGGTCCAGCTGTCCACTCCGCTTGGCCATGATGCTGTTCCATTCATCTGGCGCGAGCGCGAGGTTATGAATAAAACTCCTCGCGGCACACGCGGCTCCCGCGCGCGCTGTCCCGACTGAACAGCCTCGCTCACGGTAACCTACTATCACATAGGTAATAGGCTGATTATCACAAAGCCCCCTAAATGTCGAATGGTACTTCTATTTCCAGCGTTAAATAGAAGTCATTTTCCACATGCACTGATAAAATGCCACAAGGGATGGAAGAAGGGATGATCGTTTTATAAGAGGGATGATTTTGAGTACTTTTACCACCAGGGGGGATGCCCCCCCACCCCCCTCAACTCGAGTACTGTATTTGCGTCAGAAACAGTTGTCCACGAAAAATTCAGAAGTCTAAATTACTTGGTAGTATTTTTCTCTCGATTCCTATCACTCCACGCCGATTATTATTATTATTATTAGCCTGTTCACTTGTAAGTGGCGATGTTTACAAGTGAACAGGCGAATAATAATAATAGCTGCACACGCCCACAGGAAGTAACAACAGCTGATAAACGACACGTCACTACACCGGGGACAGTTCTGAGGACGCAGCAGCAGCCGAAACATGTCAACAAGATAAATACACGTTACTGTATCGTCTTTAAAAACGAAAAAAAAAGTTATTAATGTAATTAATAAAAGTAATTAATGTGATGAAGACGTGAATCTGATTGGTTGAAAAACAAACAGAAATTAAAGTTTGGTTGTGTTCCGCTGAGAGAAAAGCACCAACGTCTTTGGGATTCAGACGAGGAGGTTCTGAGCGGGTGAACAGCCCCACAGCGGCTCAGAGCGACAAACAATGGTGTGTTTGCATTTTTACACTTTCCTCAGCGGATTCTCTCTTTCCCTCCGTCTCTCAGTCCCACTTTCTGTCTCTCTCTTTGTCTTGCGTCAGAGCCATCATTTCTTCCACACACGGTGAGTTCGCTTCAGCTCATTTAGGCGTTCCATGCTCATCTGTCACCATCTCCCTCTCCATTCTCTCTATCTTCTGTTTCACACCCTCTCTCCTCTCTTCCTTTGTCCCCCATCCATCGCTTCCATCCCTCTCTTCTTCTCCCATTCCCTTTCCCTGCCCATTCAACCTCTGCCTTGCTCCACGCTCTTTTTCTCTCTTCTTCTTCCTCTTTCCCCTCTCTCTTTTCCTCTTTGCCTCTCTTTTCCCCTCTATCCTCCCCCTCTCTTTCCCTTCTCTCTTTTCCTCTTCCCCTCTCACATCCCTCTCTTTCCTCCTCCATCACTCCCTCTCTTTCCTCCTCCTCTTCTCCCTCTCTTTCCCCTATCTCCGCTCCTTCTCTTTCCCCTCTCTCTTTTCCTCTTTCCCTTCTCTCCTCCCGCTCTTTTCCCCTCTCTCCTCTCCCTCTCTTTCCCCTCTCTCTTTTCCTCTTTCCCTTCTCTCCTCCCTCTCTTTTCTCTCACTCTTCTCCCTCTCCTTCCTCCTCCTCTTCTCCCTCTCTTTCCTCTCTCTCTTCTCCTTCTCTTTCCCCTCTCTCTTTTCCTCTTTCCCTTCTCTCCTCCCTCTCTTTCCCTTCTCTCCTCTCCCTCTCTTTCCCCTCTCTCTTTTCCTCTTTCCCTTCTCTCCTCCCTCTCTTTCCTCCTCTCTACTCTCCCTCTCTTTCCCCTCTCTCTCTTCCTCTTTCCCCTCTCTCCTCCCTCTCTTTCCTCTCTCTCTTCTCCTTCTCTTTCCCCTCTCTCCTCTCCCTCTTTTTCCTCCTCCATCTCTCCTTCTCTTTCCCCACTCTCTTCTCCCTCTCTTTCCCCTATCTCCTCTCCTTCTCTTTCCCTCCCTCTTTTCCTCTTTCCCTTCTCTCCTCCCTCTCTTTTCCCCTCTCTCCTCTCCCTCTCTTTCCCCTCTCTCTTTTCCTCTTTCCCTTCTCGCCTCCCTCTCTTTTCTCTCACTCTTCTCCCTCTCCTTCCTCCTCCTCTTCTCCCTCTCTTTCCCCTCTCTCCACTCCCTCTCTTTCCCCTCTCTCTTTACCTCTTCTCCTCTCTCCTTCCTCTCTTTCCTCTCGCTCTTCTTCCTCCTCTCCCTCTCTTTCCACTCTCTCCTCTCCTTCTCTTTCCTCTTCCTCTTCTCCCTCTCTTTCCCCTCTCTCATTTCCTCTTCCCTTCACTCCTCCCTTTCTTTCCTCTCCCTCTCTTTCCCCTCTCTCCTCTCCCTCTCTTTCCTCCTCCTCTCCCTCTCTCCATCTGTCCCTCCTTCCCAGCAGGATGGATGACGTTCCCTCTCTCACGTTTCGTTTTTAGTTTGATGGAGTGGTGCAGTCAGATTATGACTCACCCTCCAACCAGAGGATCAGAGGTTGTGGAGATGTACACGTTTACAGCGAACATTTACCGCTAATACAACGATTTTACATTTTGTTTATTGTAAACAACAAGATTGATCTAAAATGACTCAGCACAGCTCCTCTTTTGCTTTCTTTAAAATGGCAAAAGGAGAAATTCAATTTGTCAACTGGACAAAAGTTTATTTGGTTGAAGACGTTTCTCGGCTCATCCAAGCTGCTTCTTCAGTTCTGGTCAGACACTGGTGGACACTGCCTATATCTGCCTGAAGGGGGCGCTAACTACAATGAAATTACTTTGAAAATACCACACCTACTTGTTTACAGTTTGTGTTAGTTAGGTGGGCCTGTTAGATCTGCAGTGGGAGTGGAGTGTGGACTTGTGGACTTGTTAGCAGAACCATTCAGGACCATAATGGCGTTTTCACACCTCTGGACCTGACCTGCTGCCCTATTGTTTTCTTTGTTTTGATTTAGGTTTGAGGATAGAGTTATAGATGGAGACAAATGATGTCTGAGACCTCCATTTCTGTTCAACGAAGGATTCTCTTTCTTGACAAAAATAGCCTCTTTAACTCCCCTCTCAAACCAGTTCTTTTCTCTGGCCAAGATCTGGACCTCACTGTCCTCAAAGGAGTGGCCCGTGGCTTTTAGGTGGAGATGTACGGCAGACTGAGGTCCTTTTAGGTGGAGATGTACGGCAGACTGAGGTCCTTTTAGGTGAAGATGTACGGCAGACTGAGGTTGTCAGCTTTTCAAAAAGGACCTCAATGAGACTTCGGTTGGAATTTAACATACAGGCACTTTAATCTTGACTCAGGCAAAATACAGTGGTACCTCACCTTACGAAAGACCCAACAAACGAAAATTCCAAGTTACGAAACGCCTTCACGTTAAATTTTGGTCTCTAGATACGAAAGAAAATTTAAGTTACGAAACGCGAAATCTCAAAAATTCAAATAATGCGCGCTCAGCCACACACATTATACGCTTTTCTCAGACTGGATTTAAACTTTTCTCACATTTGTCTCTGTTTAAACACTCAAACTTTCATAGATTTTCAACAAAATGTAGTAATAGTGAAGTGTGGGGGGAAGGGGGAGGGCGGAGAAGTGTGTGCGCGGACACGTGTGTGATAGCGCAGCATGACCCGGCACGGGGCTGCAAGCACGAGACCCGTGCTCAAACCGTGCCTCCTCTAGGCCAGGTCTAAACCAAGTCTAAACCAGGTCTAAACCAGGTCTAAGCCAGGTCTAAACCAGGATTAAACCACCGCGGCTCTTGCCTGCGTTCGTTCATGTGCTCAGACTGCGTGCGGTCCAGAGGGGAGGCACATCCCCTCCCCTCCTCGCTGCTCGCCTCAGCCGTGATTCGTGAGGTACACCGGCAGAGCTAGCACGAAATAGACCCGCACACGGCGCTTTAATCCTGGTTTAGACCTGGTTTAGACCTGGTCTAGAGGAGGCACAGTTTGAGCACGGGTCTCGTGCTTGCAGCCCCGCGCCGGGTCATGCTGCGCTATCACACATGTGTCCGCGCGCACACTTCTCCGCCCTCCCCCTCCCCCCCACGCACGCAGTCGCTGCTCGCCTCAGCCGTGACTCGTGAGGTACACCGGTGCTGCTGCTAATAGCAGAGCTAGCACGAAACCAGGAAATAGACCCGCACGCGGTGCTTTAATCCACCTGGTCTAGTCCTGGTTTAGTCCAGGTCTAGACCTGGTCCAGTCCTAGTTTAGACCTTGGTCTAGACCTGGTATAGTCCACGTTTAGTCCTGGGTCTACAGTCTCTTAGCCAATCAGGACGCAGAACACAGTGTTACACTATAAAAAAAGTTACACTATTAAAAAAAACTTGGAACGGGGCCTTGGAACGAATCAGGCTTTTTCCATTGAAATAGTTACTCAACTTACGAAAAATTCATGTTACGAAACCACTTCTGGAACGAATTAATTTTCATAAGGTGAGGTACCACTGTACAGGACACAAGGACACATCTTGCTCGTCTTTACATTGTCTCACACCGAACTGAATACTGTAGCTGCTTATATACTGGGTCTGGTATGCTGAGCATGCAGTCCCGAAGTTTAACTACCTATAGTTGTTACCTTTTAAGGGTCTTTTGAGTTACACACAAACATAGCCTATAAAAGAAGGAGAAGAACAGATGGTGATATACAATTACGCCTTGGTTGCTAAAACCCCCTTAATACTAAGGTCACACAGTTTCCACAGTACTTGAATACAGGATACAGAGATTATAATTGGATATATAGAATACATTCTCACAAGGTCCTTTTAGGTGGAGATGTACGGCAGATGAAGGTCCTGGGTGGCAGTAGCTCAGTTTGTCCACTGATCCAAAGGTTGGCGGTTCAAATCCCGCTCTTGACATAAGAAACATCAGTGGTTGAGCGGTCAGATCCACTGACCCACAGGTTGGTTGGTACGATTCCAGCTCCCACAGATGAATGCTGCTGTTGTGTCCTTGGGCAAGACACTTAACCCTCCTCGCCCCCAGTGTCTGCGTACACTGGTGTGTGAATGGGTGATTGGTTCCTTGTTGTAAAGCGCTTTGGGTGCCTTGAAGGTGGAAAAGCGCTATATAAAGATGTGACCATTTACCATTTTAGGTGGAGATGTACGGCAGACTGAGGTCCTTTTAGGTGGAGATGTACGGCAGATGAAGGTCCTTTTAGGTGGAGATGTACGACAGACTGAGGTCCACTCGTCTGTGTTGGTACATCCTCTTGTGAAGTGGCTGTTTTCTTTCTCCAGTGTAGCGCTCACTGCAGTCTTCACTACACTGAATGGAGTAGACCACATTGTTTTGTTGGTGGCTTGGTGTTTTGTCCTTTGGGTGGACCAGTTTCTGTCTTAAAGTGTTTGTGGGTTTGAGATAAACTGGGATTTCATATTGTCTGAAAATCCTCTGTAGTTTTCAAAAACGCCGGCCATGTAAAGGAATAGTTCCACCCTTTCTCCTGGGTTCTGATTCTCTGTTGTCTTGTTTCTTGTCTCTCTTAGTTTAGGATCTCCACAAACAGAGAGGGCTTTCTGCACATGTTCAATCTTTTCTTTAAAATCCTACATGTCCCGGAGTCTGCATTTAAAAAAAAAAAATCACAGTAAGTACAGAGAAGTGGGTGGAGATGGGAGATAGGGGGTGAGTGAAAACAAAAATAGTGGATAATACAGGATTACTCAAACATACGTGAGTCAAAATACAACTCTGAGTAAATAGTGATGAAGGAATGGTTATAATATGCTCATGAAAGACGTTTTTACATAGTCTGTCCCCTTGAAGTAACAGTACTCTCACTCCCCGTCGTCACTGTTTGAGAACATAAGATGTGATAAGATGTGTGTATTCACCGCATTCAGCTTAGCGTTTTGTGCCACATTTTGAGGACTTTTCTTTCCTCCACTGCGACAGCACGACCTGAGCTCCACCTCAACGTCAGCAAAAACAAAAGAACTCATTTTCAACCCCCCTCACCACAGCCACCCTTCATTATCAGCAGCCAGACAGTAGAGACAGTGGACACTTTAAAGGTCCCATGGCATGAAATTTTCACTTTCTGAGGTTTTTGAATGTTAATGTGAGCTCCCTTACCCTGTTTAGGCTTCCCCCTCATGGCTAAAAGTTGCAAAATGTGTAAACTGAGCATTTGCGATCCTTTTCCACGTTTGAAAAAAAGACAGCCCAAACGGGGGATTCTGAACAAGGGAAATTTCTGACATCGCACTCGCGGAAAGGTTTCCACCCCCCGTCTGGATGTCCAACCACCGTCTCTGGAAATCACGCTCAGAGAATTTGGACCACAAATGAGCTACGAAATGTAAGATGTATTTTTTTATTTGCCTGGAAACACGTGAGAGTGTTTCCAGGCTCGGATGTCCTTTATCCGAGCCTCCGAACCTCTGAAACAGCAGTGGTTTAATTCTATTTTCTGTGGAAATGTGTGGTTTTTTTTTTTATGGAAAGTGTCTCATATCTTCCTCCGCTCTTAAAACACGGAAGTGGGTGACAGCGCACAGTGCACAGCTAATCCAGGAAACAGCTGAGTATTTGGCCACACCCCCACCCGCTGCACTGGCCTGTCTCTGTCCTCCTCATTTGCATTCAAGCAACAACGCCCAGAATAAAGCGTTTCAGAAACATATTTATGACTCTGACTGTCTTCATGAGGCTCTCTCGTGCATTGAGTCTTGATTTTGAAGGATTCATTTACAGTATTAGGGAAACATTAAGGCACCATATGAAAGCATCAAGAAGTACCATGTCATGTGATCTTTAAAATATCCTGGGGTCACAACAGACAATGCACTTACATTTGATCAACGCATCACGGATATTTACAAAAGAAGCCATCAACGATTGTCAGTAATCAGAAAACTCAAACGACTCTATGTTTCTCCACATGTGTAATAATTACTGTTCCATCCATCATCCAGTCCATCCTGTTGTGGCACAGCAATGGAGGGACCCAAAATGTGGACACAGAACAATAGAAAAAGGAAGTAGAACGTAATCCATAGGTAAAGTAGATCACAGAAAACTCCAAGAGGTTCACCGTGTGTCATGGAGTCAGGCCTTAAATAACCAGAGATCTTGATTGCTCGCAGGTGAGAAGGATCACAGGTCCCAGGAGACAGTTCCACCTGCTTTTTCAATCTGCTCAATGTGAAAAAAACGGTCTAAACTCACAAAGGAATAACACATACAGGTGCTAAAACCACGGGACTCTCCACACCCAACCTTGCAGATCTTAACAACAGGGCCACTGGACGCTCCATAGAACAGGACCAGAGTCGCCCACTACATGAGCACCTCACCCCTCTGCCCTCGGGACGGAGGTAGAAGACGCTCAGGTGCAGGAGGGCCCTGATGGAGGTACAGGACGCTCCGGTGCAGGAGGGCCCTGATGGAGGTACAGGACGCTCAGGTGCAGGAGGACCCTGATGGAGTTACGGAAAGCTCAGGTGCAGGAGGGCCCTGATGGAGGTACAGGACGCTCAGGTGCAGGAGGGCCCTGATGGAGGTACCTGATGGAGGTACAGGACGCTCAGGTGCAGGAGGGCCCTGATGGAGGTACAGGACGCTCAGGTGCAGGAGGGCCCTGATGGAGGTACCTGATGGAGGTACAGGACGCTCAGGTGCAGGAGGGCCCTGATGGAGGTACAGGACATCAGGTGCAAGAGGGCCCTGATGGAGGTACCTGATGGAGGTACCTGATGGAGGTACAGGATGCTCAGGTGCAGGACGGCCCTGATGGAGGTACAGGATGCTCAGGTGCAGGAGGACCCTGATGGAGTTACAGAAAGCTCAGGTGCAGGAAGGCCCTGATGGAGGTACAGGACGCTCAGGTGCAGGAGGGCCCTGATGGAGGTACCTGATGGAGGTACAGGACGCTCAGGTGCAGGAGGGCCCTGATGGAGGTACAGGACATCAGGTGCAAGAGGGCCCTGATGGAGGTACCTGATGGAGGTACAGGACATCAGGTGCAGGAGGGCTCTGACGGAGGTACAGAAAGCTCAGGTGAGAGAGGGCCCTGATGGAGGTACAGAAAGCTCAGGTGCAAGAGGGCCCTGATGGAGGTACAGGACATCAGGTGCAAGAGGACCCTGATGGAGGTACAGGACATCAGGTGCAAGAGGACCCTGATGGAGGTACAGGACATCAGGTGCAGGAGGGCCTTGATGGAGGTACAAGACACTCAGGTGCAAGAGGGCCCTGATGGAGCAACAAGAAGCTCAGGTGCAGGAGGGCCCTGATGGAGGTACAAGACACTCAGGTGCAAGAGGGCCCTGATGAAGGTACAAGAAGCTCAGGTGCAGGAGGGCCCTGATGGAGGTACAAGAAGCTCAGATGCAAGAGGGCCCTGACGGAGGTACAGAAAGCTCAGATGAGAGAGGGCCCTGATGGAGGTACAAGACGCTCAGGTGCAAGAGGGCCCTGATGGAGGTACAGAAAACTCAGGTGCAGGAGGGCCCTGATGGAGGTACAGGACATCAGGTGCAGGAGGGCCCTGATGGACGTACAGGTTTTTTTTTTTTCAAATGATTCACACAAAAATGAGACAAACCAAATCAGATCTGAAGGAGCTGTAAGAAAGACAAATGTTCAAATCATTTCATATTGTCACTTAAAGCTTTTGTTCAAGTAAGAGTACTGTTACTTCGATAAAAAAATATGACTCAAATAGGGTTAATGTTACTTCAAAATAACATTATAAGATAGTAGTCCAAGAAATTACTCAAATAAGTAAGTCGTTTTATGTCATTTAAAGGACAAAACAGTAAATAACGCCCAACATCTGGTATGTTCAAAGGACAGAGACAAAAATGACAAACTAAATCATCTTTATTCAGTACATTTTCTTTAAAAATGTTACTCAAATAAATATAACTGGCTATTACCCACTTCTTCCTTCAGGTTTCACTTTAAATCCACAGTTTTCAGTCACCACCGTGTCAAATCCTCAGGCTTATTACAAGTATGACACATTTAACTATGCCGTCTCTCCTCCCGGCACCATTTTCCATTTGGACTTTTATATCTTGAATAGCCCGAGCGCCGCGATAAGAGGCCTCGGTGAAAAATAGGCCTTGTGTCTGAAGATACATACTCAAAGTTCAATTTCAGTTTCATTCACGGGAGGACATTTGGGAGCGTGGAGTCTTTTAAGCTATTACCCTGTGTTTGTGAGCGTACGGCGGTGTAAGCGAGGGAGCAGCGGGGAGCCTAGAGACCGGGTAAAAAAAGGATATTCAAATCTGTAGAGAAATATTCCGAAACAAACACTAGTTTACGGTAATGGAAAAATGCATAAAAGACTGGTATAATTTAATAGCAGTAGAGGAAGAGAGTGGTGAGACTGAATATGAAACTAGCGAAGCTCACGTCCGTCTACGTGAGCTTCGAGGCACAATGTCACTTCTGAAATTGGAAAAAGTTCGATCGGAAAAGGGTCCATATTACGCTCCTTTCTGATCTGCGTTGTTAAAAATGCATCACAAACAGACCGGGAGTTGTGTTTAGTTTCATTCACTCATGTTTAACACACAAACACTGCAGATTTACACTGAGTTCTTCTCTCAAACAGAAAAATGTTCCACCTTGTGATGTCATGTGGTAATTCAGGAAGTGCTCCACTGTGTTTGGAACTCCATACATCATATGGAGTTATGTTATACATGTTATAATTTAAAGGAATATTAAGGTTTTTACAATATGAACCTTATTTCGTTAATAAAACAACGTCATGTACTACCTGGCCAGCCAAATGATATCTCTCTGTATTTGCTATACAGCGCGATACCATTTGGACACCCTCGCTCCACCCTCGCTCCTCCGGTTAACAACGGACTCTGCGATTCTGATTCGTTCAAAGATGGTGACGTCAGTGCACTCGCCTTTGCCCGCAACATCCCTTCCATTCAGCTGTAAAATTGGTCTTAAATGACCTAAAACACATCGATTCCTTAAAACCACAGCAGCTGACAGCTCTAGAGGCCTTTCTTTTCAAAAAAGATGTTTTTGCATTACTTCCTACCGGCTTGGTTCACGTCGCTGTCCGTTAACTGTTCTCTGATTGGTTCACTTAGCTGTCTGTCTAAGCGCAACAGCAGCGCATTCTGGACCAAGCATTACCAGATTCGCCGCTGGTACAGCGATGAGTCATGGATTCTTCCAGGCAACGTCATGTACTCACCCACTGTACTTTGGTGTCATTTGGAGCATTTCCGGAGATTTTGTAGTTTACCGATATCCGTAACGTGAGTGCTCGGGGCATACGGTTGCAGTCACCAAATAACACAAACTTCAGCACTTTTCAGATGACAAAAGCTCAATGTTAGTCTCCACTTTCGCTGGAGTCAAAAGTGGCCTGTAATCCGATATTCATCCATGGTTTTCGTGTTTGGGTCCATTCTCAAAACAACTAGCCACAGCTTCAATAACTCCAGATTGTGATGAGGAAGCCTGTGAAAACTCAACTTCGTCCAAGCTGTCATTTGGTTTTCACAACCGGGATAAATGCATGTTCGCACCATTTCGGGTTTCCTCAAGCGGAAATGTTTCTGACTGTAACCGAGAGCTGAAAGCGTCGTGTTATCTCCAAATCAGCTGTGAATATGCGCATGCGCACTGTCCTCATCATCCAATGAAAACATGGATGGATATCGGATTACAGGCCACTTTTGACTCCAGCTAAAGTGGAGACTAACATTGAGCTTCTGTGATTTGAAAAGTGCTAAAGTTTGTGTCATTTGGTGACTGCAATCGCCTGCCCCGAGCACTCACGTTACAGATAAACTCCAAAATCTCCTGAAATGCTCCAAATGACACCAAAGTATAGTGGGTGAGTACATGATGTTGTTTTATTAATGAAATAAGGTTCAGATTGTAAAAACGTTACTATTCCTTTAACATAAGAAAATGAAATGTGTTCCTGCAAACATCATCAGGGACGCGGGGGTCTTTCTGCTGGACGTGGTCACCTCCGATCTAATGACTGTCCGATTAGTCGCATATCCACGGTCTTTCGGCAGCTAAAGAATCCGATCGCATTCTGTACATGAGCTTTGGAGAAACGGACGTGTCCCGAACATGTCCCGAGGAGAGAGTTCTCCTTCTTCATCCACGAAACATTGCATCTTTACATACACATCCGCAGTGTAAGTATTCATGAGGCAGAGACCTGCACAGGTTCGGGTACCCGCGGGTGAACCGTGGGTGAACCATTAACTTTTATAAAACGGGTGAAAAATGTTGCGCTGTGTTGGATGCCGGCTCGGGTCGGGTCGGAAGAACCAGAGCGCAGGTCTATCTGCGGTTTACAAAATGCGCCTACAAAAAAAAAAAATATTATACAAATATAAAGGCCTATGTTGTAGTGAAATGCAAACACCATTTCCAAGATAAAAAGTAAAATCTGATTATTATTTTTTTGTCTGTACGCGCGCACTGTTTTCAAGTCACGCGATGTCCTGCAGTGCATTTGAAAATGACTACGGAAGAGCCGAAAAAGAAGTTAGTCACAATAAACTTCTGTATTTCATTTTGGCTCTCCTATTTATTTTCATGCGGGTACGGTTCGGGTCGCGGGTCTATTTATAGCGGTTCGGCTCGGGTGCGGAACCAAAATTTAAATTCTGTCGGGAAACGGTTTGGGTTCGGAATGAAGTATGACGGGTTCGGGTGGGTGCGGTTTGCGAAAATTTGAACCGTGCAGGACTCTGTCATGAGGTTTGCTTCTTGCTCACAGCTGATTGGGGGAAAGAGAAAACTAAAGAGCGCCAATCGTCACGTGAATGGCCAGGAGTGCCAGTATGGTAATTATGGTAATTATGGTAATTTGCAATGTGCACTTAGCAGTTACACAGGGGTGCTTATCGACAATATTCAACAAAATGTTCACTAAAAATATATTTACAATATCCTCCTGGGACCCGAAGAAAAAAAGTTTTTTTTTTTTTTTTTAATGATTTTCTATTTGGAGATAAATGAACACCTTAGCATTTACATTTTGTTGATTTTATTTTTAATTTTATTTAATTTTATTTATGTTGCAACATGTCCTCTGTAATGGACTGTAATCGTGTTAAATCCATGTGAAATCAATTACCAACCTCACAAAAACATCTTTTTTTTTTGATGACCAACTTCTCTGACAAGCTCCTACACTCGCCTCAATTTTAATTGTATTTATTTTTATTTTTTTTTACTTTTTTATTTTATTTTTATTTTTATTTTTTTACTTTTTAAAATGTTTTACTTTATTTACTTTTTATTTACTTATTTATTATTATATTTATTTATTTTTGTATTTTTATTTTATTTTTTTACTTTATTTTATTTTTTTACTTTATTTTTTTTTACTTTTTATTTTTATTTTATTTACTTATTTATTATTATATTTATTTTTGTATATTTATTTTATTTTTATTTTATTATTATTTTTTTTACATTATTTATTATTTATTTATTATTTTTATTTTATTTACTTTTTATTTACTTATTTATTATTATATTTATTTTTTTATTTTTTAATCCTAGTGCAGTCACAAACTAGAGTGTATCTCAAAACACTTCGGTCAACTCAATGTCCACGATAAAGGACACAGATGAATGGGCCGGTCTCAGGAGGATAAACTCTCTGCGGCATTTGAAGTTTAAACGAACTGGATTTTAACACTGAATCTGACAACCCGAATGAGAGACTAACGTGAGGTTTTTGTAACTAAAACTGAATCAGCATTAGAATTGTTGCGCAGACAGGTCATATTTATGAAATGAAATAAAAGCTCACGGTTCTTTTCAGCCTCTTACCGGCCTCATTGTCGTAAAGCAGATTTGGAACACTTCCCGACGAGGCGTTTAGTCGTTTCATCGTTAAAAGATAATTTTATGAGCGAGATAATTGTGTCTAATTCAATGCAGTGTTAGAGATTAGACTGAATATTCACCTATGTGTGTGTGTTTGTGCGACGGTTGTGGTGTGTTTTGGCTCTGATTTGAGTTCATCTGAGCAGGTGTGAGAACTGTCAATCAAACCGCGGATCAACAACACGGGCCAATCAAGCTGTCACTTCACACAGCATCAAATCATACACACACACACACACACACACACACACACACATACACACATACAGAAACACGACTAATTAAATATAACGTGTGATAGATTTTAGAGGAAAATTAATTGCAAAAGCAGTGCAGTCCAATCTGGAGGAGTAAAGGAGCGGGAGGGCATCCAGGGTAAAAAGCCACACTACATGATTATTTTAAATTTGTCTCCTCGTCAAAATTAAAAATGAAAAAGTTCCCCTATTGCGCTATTTTCTGATCAGTATTATCGTTTAGTTTCCTGACCCGAAGTTGTGTTTTGTTTCATTCCCACATGTTTAACGCACAAACCCTGTAGGTTTAGGCTGAGTTCTGAGGTCTCAAACTGAAAACAGGGAGTGCTCCACTGTGTTTTTAAACTCCATATACCTTCACTAGCATCATCTGGATCATTTCAGCCCTGGAGTTGCCAAGGTGGGACAGAGCGTTTTCTTTATCAGCCTTGGTTAGCCACAGTAAAATGTGTAAAATGCTGTCACTAGATTAACAAAAATCCAAATTTTTGTGGTACTCCTGTTACTTCAATTACTACATAACTAATACTACTGCTACTTCACCTACTACTATTACTGCTAACAGTATATAGTCCAAATAGTCCAAGAAAACAGGAAGCAGAATGGCTGGTGTGCTGTTAGTATATATATATATATATATATAGGAGCAGTGTGTACACAAATACTACAGTGAGTACACACATATACATCAAAGTTCAAAGTCAGCTTTATTGTCAAAAACCACATGTACAGGTTGCACACACAGGATCTGAAATTGCAGCGCCCCCTAGGCCCACAGTGAACATAAAACATCTGATAAACAATAAACACCATGACTAAAACATCACATATAAGATAAGATAAGACTTTATTGGTCTCACACAGGAGAAATTCACTTGCCACATTAGCTCCAGATAGTTTAGTGCGCACCAATCAAAAAAAATAAATAAAAAAAAAAAAAAAGATTTGTACATATATAAGCTGCACCTGACTATAAGCCGCAGGTGTCCACATTGTAACTTGAGATATTTACACAGAAAGATGGTACATAAAAGGATTTTTTTAATTTTTATTTAATTAACGTAAATACAGGTACAGGGGGTCCTCGGGTTACGACGGTCTCGACTTACGACGTTTCGTGGTTACGAATGCGCCCCCATTAAAAAATATATATATATAGAAAAAAAAAATAGAATATAGAAAAAAAAAATACCCAAAGTACAGTAAACTCGTGTATGATAGAAAATAAGTAAAACACACTATATGTAGTGTAATAAAGCTCAAATTGTGTCATTTAAGCAGCAGTGTCAGTATCATTTAAGCAGCAGTGTCAGTGTCATTTAAGCAGCAGTGTCATTGGGGGAGGAAGGGCAGGGAGAGAGTTGAGCATCCTGACAGTTTGGTGGATGAAGCTGTCTTTCAGTCTGCTGGTCTTGGCCCTGAGGCTCCTCAGTCTCCTTCCTGATGGCAGCAGACTGAAGAGGCAGTTGGATGGGTGGGTGGGATTACCCAGAGGGCTTTGCGGGTGAGGCGGGTGCGGTAGATGTCCTGCAGGGAGGGGAGAGAGACACCCACGATTCTCTCAGCTGCTCTCACTACTCGGTGTAGCTTTTTCCGGCAGGACACGGTGCAGGTGCCATACCACACAGTGATGCAGCTGCTGAGGATTCTCATAGGAGCAGTGTGTACACAAATACTACAGTAAGTACATACACATACACATAGGAGCAGTGTGTACATGAATACTACAGTGAGCACATACAAGCATAGAGGATCGGGTGACCAGACGTCCTCTTTTTTCCGTAAATCCTCCTTTTGGGACCTGAAAAACATCCAGGAGGAAATTATGCCAAAATGTCCACGATTTTGACTCTATCAACTGACAGCTTTGAGTGAGACACTTATCTTAGTTTTGGCAACAATCTTGGCTCATCTGATCAGATACGAGCACGGATCTACAGAATGATCTTATTACAGTTCCATGGATACAATCACCGGCGCCTCTCCAGCACCGTGCGTCTCAACTCCGCCTTTCCCCTCCTTACGCCTACATTTATTAAGCGTTTTATTACGAAGACGTGAACATGACGCAGTTCTTCACGTCTCAAATTCTACACCGCTTTTTATTTGATGAAAACTGACCTCACATTAGCGGGGATACGTTCAAAAAGTGACAGGAGCAGGGCCCTGCCAGAGCGGGAACTAAAATTAAATGAATAAAATGCAGTAAATTGTCCAAAATTCCCCTGCTGAGGACCCCAGACCCCCGATACACATAATAACATCACACTTTTGTAATATTAAACAACAAAAATAATCGCCTGTTACAAAGTACAAACATCGACAATGTTTTCACCCCCGAACCAGGTGTCCTCCTGTTTGATAACCCCAGTCTGGTCTATAGGAGCAGTGTGTACATGAGTACTACAGTGAGTACACACATACACACACTGGGGATTATTAATTGTCACTGTCAAGTCTCAAATATTGGCCATTCATCATCGAGTGGGGGAAAAAAAACCCTCCTCATTCATAAAACACAAACTGTTTGGATTTTTTAAACTACTTTTTCTGTTACTCTTACTTCTACTACTGTGGCAACTACTTCATCTACAACAACTACTACTACTACTACTACTACTACTACTACTACTACTACTACTACTATCACTACTACTACTGCTACTGCTGCTACTACTGTTACTTCCACTACTGCTGTAACTACCTCTACTACTACTGCACTATGAAAGCTTCTGTTACTTCAACTACACAGCTACTACTACTACTACTGCTACTACTGCTGCTACTACTACTACTACTACTACTACTACTGCTCCTGCTACTACTACTGTTACTACTACTACTACTACTGCTACTGCTGCTACTACTACAACTGCTACTACTACTACTACTGCTACTACTACAACTGCTACTACTACTACTACTGCTACTACTACAACTGCTACTACTACTACTGATACTGCTACTACTACTGCTATTGCGAGTACTACTACTGCTACTGCTACTACTGCTACTGTTACTGCTACTACTCCGACTGCTACTGCTAGTACTACTACTACTGCTACTATTACTACTACTATTACTGCTACTACTACTACTACCACTGCTACCGTTACTGCTACTGCTACCACTACAACTGCTACTGTTACTGCTACTGCTACTACTACTACTGCTACTACTGCTACTACTGCTACTACTACTACTGTTGCTACTGCTTCTGCTACTACTACTACTACTACTACTACTACTACTGCTACTGCTACTACTACTGCTACTACTACTGCTACCGTTACTGCTACTGCTACTACTACAACTGCTACTGTTA